>JAMPIV010005825.1:0-12639 GCA_024509875.1 Oreohelix idahoensis
ATGTGGGCCCGTAAACTGCTGCGTCGGGTAAAATTTTTCCCACAAATGTCACAGCTAAAACCAGGCTTTGAGTGGACTGTTCTTATGTGCTGTCCTAAATTGTCAAGGCGGGTAAATGTTTTGTTGCAGCGGGGACACGTGAGACTGTGCCCTGGTGCAGTGGTGGTCCCCACTGATTTGTCTATAACAACAGCACCCGCCGTTGCAGTGGTGGTCCCCACTGATTTGTCTATAGCGCCCGCCGGTGCAGTGGTGTTCCCCACTGGCTTGTCTATAACAACAGCACCTGCCGTTGCAGTGGTGGTCCCCACTGAGTTGTCTATAGCGCCCGCCGGTGCAGTGGTGGTCCCCAGTGGGACGTTTATAGCGGCCCCCGGTGCAATGGCTTCCGCTGTGGAGGATCTCGGGGCCGCTGGGCCATGAAAGACCTCAATATGTTGTTGGAGTGCATCACGACTTGTGAATATTTGAGGACACACACGACAGGGGTGTGTCGGTGCAGCATGTACTGTCCGCATATGTCTCGTTAGGTAATTGCCTTTGCCGCGTCACAACGATTTGCTGCCCAATTGGCCACAAGTATTGTCCTTGAAGATTGCTGGACCCAATATCCATGTGGACACAATAGCAACAGCCAACACATTACTTGACCCCCACATAAAATTTAAAATACAAAAAGAGAGGAGCGATAGAGAGAAAGAGCAGAGAGCACCGCCCAGCCCGCAGAGAGAGAGAGAGACAGAGAGAAGAACCCGAGAGATTAGAAGAGAGAAAAAACACAGTGTTATGTTCCATTAATTCCCTAATGCCTAAAGAAATTACCTCGCGCGCCGCGCACTGTGCCAAAGATATCCTGATTCAACAAAATCCAGCTCTGCCGTGACGGGCCTGCTTGTCGTTTAAGAAACTTTAAGAATGTTTCGATACATTTATTGTTACAGTTTATTATCTCTATATTTTTTTACATGTATAGTACTGTTAAAAAATATGCCCTATGTTCTCTCTTACAATTACCATTATTAGGCGTTCTAGTTTGTAGAAATGATACCATCAGTAGGGAAACCAGCTGAGTAAACAAGGATAAGCGTTAGTCTTTTTTTCCTAGTACATAATCGGTTAAGTCTTATTCCCAACAAAAAAATATGTTATGTCGGATTTAACAGATAACAATTTAGTCTCAGAGTTAACATTTTAACAGATAACAATTTAGTATCTGAGTTAACATAAAACACACAGTTATTAAGCTGAGTTAACATCTTAACAGATAACAATTTAGTCTCAGAGTTAACATTTTAATAGATAGACTATTTTGAAACAGATTTTTATCAACACGGGCTAGCGAAAAATCGAATGCACAGATATATCTTTTTGTTTAAATATTTAATACAACACACGCATAACGAAAACACTTATATTTTTAAAGATATACATCCTAACACAACACACGCATAAACAAGCAACTAAACCTTTTTATAATTTTATTTAACAGAATTATTTTAACAACCTAACACAGAGTACCGAATACACACACACACACACACACACACACACACACACACACACACACACACACACACACACACACACACACACACACACACACACACACACACACACACACACACACACACACACACACACATCAGAGACTTCGCTTATAATCAAACAATTTTGCAAACTAAACCTTTTTATAATTTTATTTAACAGAAATAATTTAACAACCTAACACAGAGTACCAAATACACACACACACACACACACACGCACACACACACACACACACACACACACACACACACACACACACGCATAAACAATCAACTAAAACTTTTTATAATTTTATTAAACAGAAATAATTTAACACCCTAACACACGAAAAACAGATATTTTTAAAGTTATTTATGGTGTCCTAACACAACACACGCATACACAAACAACTAAAACTTATATATTCTCTAAATAGAAATAATTTTTTTAACATCTTAACAAAACATACGAATGAAACAAAATAACTTACTTTTAGTTGTCTTGTTTTCGGAATTTCTTGATCTCAACGTCTGATTTTTTTTCTTCAAAAAGACTGATCCGATCTGAGCGGTGGCTGGTTACAGAATGAGATATCTAAATCATTTCTTCCTTATATCAAAAGATTTTGAGACAAACACTAGTGTGAATACAGAAAGATTCGGATGTGTATTCATCCGCGCGCCAGGTTTAAGGAGCGATTCGGTTCGAACGTCCGTGGTACGATTGCTGTTTAATTACAGGACATCTATGTTTATCCACCTGTTATTACTGGCAAACAGTTGCCTGTAAATTATCACGTACCGACAAGAAATTAAACTCACCAATGTTTAATTACTGTCCAGGTGTTATGAAAAAAGAGTTTTTTCGGATGGTAATAAGATACCTAAACAAACAGTGCTGTCGGTCATTCGTCGTTCGTTTGGACACTGACAATTATTGATGAATATCGACAATTCGTTTACACAGACACAGCTGTTTTATAACTTGACTCGAGTTGTACCATAAGCAAACATTTGTGACACGTCCCACCATAAAATTAGCAAACATTTTGTTTGTGACTCGGGCAGATGTCTGGTTGTCGAGAAAGAAAAGGCATTAGCCGTATTTTAACATCGGTTTACAAAAAAATATCTAACAAGTATGTTGAAATAAACAAGAAAAAGTTATGAGAAACACAGACAAGTTGAGAAAGAGAGAGAGATAGAGAGAGAGAGAGAGAGAGAGAGAGAGAGAGAGAGAGAGAGACAGAGAGAGAGAGAGAGAGAGAGAGAGAGAGATAGAGAGAGAGAGAGAGAGAGAGAGAGAGAGAGAGAGAGAGAGAGAGAGAAAGACAGAGAGAGAGAGAGATAGAGAGAGAGATAGAGAGAGAGAGAGAGAGAGAGAGAGAGATAGAGAGAGAGAGAGACAGAGAGAGAGAGAGACAGAGAGAGATAGAGACAGAGAGAGATAGAGACATTTTTAGACTAAAACATTAAAGGAGAGAGAGATAGAAAAACAAAACAAAAAAGAGATATTTATGCTAACTTTTAACACACGAATTTGTTTAAAAGTGTATGTTGTCGTATTCTTGACCAGTGATTCTTACGTTTTTTTATTCTCAATATATGTTGGTTGAGTTCTTACATTTTATTTTCACAATGATTCTCAAATTCTTGGTTCTCAATACATGTCGGTGTCTGGGGTTCTTACATTTTTTTATTTTCACAATGTTTTACACTTCCCAAATTCTTGATCAGTGGTTCTCAATACATATTGGTTGAGTTCTTATATTTTGTTAAACAGTGATTCTCAAATTCTTGATTCTCACGTTACTCCAAAGGTTCTCACAATGTTTTACACTGCCCACCTTGTAGATCAGGGATTCTCAATACATGTTGGTGTCTGGGGTTCTCAAATTCTTGAACAGTGGTTCTCACAATGCTTGATTGTTACATTTTTTTTATTCCCACAATGTTTGATTCTCACGTTTTTGTTCTCACAATGTGTAAGGTTTTTGATATAAAATAACTGGTTGTAAGTGTGATCTATCATTCTTATCAATGGACCCAAGGTTTGTACATCCTTTTACCTGTTTAATCTCAGGCCCTAGTTCTTGTGGAAAGACTGTTTTTGTCCAGCGTTTCCTAACACATATCAAAGATATGGTCACACTCGTACCTGATGAAATTATTTGGTGTTACGGGGAATGGCAACCTTTATACAATTCCATGACTGGAGTTCAGTTTGTTGAAGGACTGCCCGATATTGAGCAGTGGACAGGTGATAAGAGACGGTTGGTAATTATCGATGACCTCATGAACGAAACAGATGAACGTGTAACTAGTTTATTTACAAAAAAGTCTCATCATAAAAATATAAGCGTATTTTTTATCTCGTGCAAAATTTATTTGGCAAGAACAAAGAACACAGAACCATTAGTTTGAATTCTCATTACATTGTGCTTTTCAAAAATCCACGCGATGGATCGCAGATTGTTAATCTAGCTAAACAGATGTACCCAGGTCGGACTGCCTATGTGCAGGATAGTTTTAAGGAGGCAACATCAGTTCCACACGGCTATTTGCTAATTGACCTCCGGCAAGACACACCAGATAATCTAAGGCTTCGTTCAAGCATCTTCCCAGAGGAGCAACATATTGTTTACGTACCCAAGTAAAATGGGAGAAAAAGTAAAAAAACATGCTGATATGTTAAAATTTCTAGGTACAGCCAAACCACCAGTCATCAAGGCTGTTATGAAAACAGCATCACCCGAGCTGGTAGGAACACTCTGTGAATGTTGTCACAACGTATTAAAAGGTAACGTTACACTAACTCCCAATCAGAAGAGACGTATGCATCGTTACAAAAACATCCTGCGAACCCTTACCAAGAGGACATTATCGCTCAAAAGACGAAAACAATTTTTACAAACTGGAGGTTTTTTAAGTGTGTTGTTAAAACCTTTACTAGCTGTACTAAGAGGTTTTTTGTAAAATGGCTAAGAAAATGATTTTGATGGATCCTCGTTTGTTAGAAAAACCTTATAGACCACCCGATGCTCTAAGAGATAACTTGGGAGAATTGGACACTCAAATGCAACTAGTCTTGGATCGACAAGATTTACCAATCGGTGACAAGGCTAGACTCTATCAACAAACATTACAGCGTTATTTGACTCGACTAGAACAGTACAGCCTCGTACCTCTAGGTCTCGTGGATATTAAACAACCACCACAAACCAGCGAACAACCCACTGTACTTAAAGAGGAGGTCGTCGACAAAACACCTCAGTCACCACCCGTCACACCCACTAATCGAAAAAAGGTGGCTAGTAAAGTGCGAGAAACATCGTCGTATTCGCTCAGAAGAAGGAAAAAGACGCCAAAGTGGGAACCATGGCCAAAGAAGTGATTTTAAAACGACATTACTACGACCCAAAACGAGCCGGAGCTTATGGCGGAATCGCCCCCTTACAACGTGCAACCAAACTTAGTCGTAAGAAAATTGAAGAGTGGTTAGGTCATCAAGACACCTACACCCTACACAAGCCGGTGCGCAGAAAATTTAAACGACGTACGACCATTGCAGGTGGTATCGACCAACAGTTCCAGGCTGATTTAATTGACTTGCGTGGTTTAAAGAAATTCAACGATGGGTTTTCCTATCTAGTAACGTGTATCGATGTGTTTAGTAAATTTGCTTGGGCTGTTCCTCTGAAAAACAAGACTGGGACAGCTTTAGTAGCAGCGGTAAAGACAATTTTTAACAGTCGCAAACCGATAAATTTTCAAACAGACAAAGGCAGTGAGTTTGTCAACAAAACATTCTTAAAGTTTCTTAAAAACGAAAAGGTCCATTTCTTCACTACGGAGAATGAAGACACCAAAGCAGCTATCGTCGAACGGTTTAATCGAACCCTCAAAGAAAAAACGTGGCGTTACTTTACCAAAACCAACAGTCTTCGCTACGTCGACGTGATACAACAACTGGTCCACAACTACAACAATTCGTATCATCGGAGTATTAAGATGACGCCGGTGGAAGTTACCCCGAACAATCAAGAAGAAGTGTGGCGTACTTTGTATTCGACCTCTGATGTCGTCGGTTGAAAAGTCTATTTTAACCTGGTGATCGCGTGCGGATCGCCCAAGCCAGACAAACTTTTAAAAAGGGTTATACGCCGGCGTGGACAGAAGAGTTGTTTACGATCAGCCGACTAAACCAAACAAGACCGGTTACGTACGTCCTTAAAGATGATTCGGGTGAGGAATTGAAAGGTTCTTTTTACCAAGAAGAGCTGCAACGAGTCGGCGACAAGATAGTTTATCGAATCGAGTCCATTTTGGAGGAACGCCGCGGTGGCAGGGGTGTAAAAGAATATTTAGTCAAATGGTTCGGTTATAACTCGTCATTCAACAGCTGGATTTCGTCCAAACAACTAGCGAGATATCGAGACTGATGGATATTGAAGAAGACGTGAGCACCCCAGTTTTGAGGCCACCCCCTCCCAAGACCGCGAGAACCTCGTTCTGGCCTTTTTTTGGGGAAACTAGTCTCGCGACTAGAGATCGTTTTCATCTGTCAGATGATCGTTATATATGTCGTCATCGGTGTCTCATTATTCAATCTGAGTCGGAGCAACGCAGAGGGACCAGACGGCAAGTTTTGGATCGCTTTAATGAGCAGTTGTCTGGGTTACATGTTACCTAACCCAAGATAGGATGAGTTTTTACGTGACTTTACCCAGCAATGCCTCGATGAAAATATACCCAAACAATAACGCCGGTCACTTTTTCGTCAAATTGCCACAGACTATAGACTTGACTTCACGTTACGAGGTTGGTTTGGTTGAGATTCAATTTCCCAAAAGTTATTTTAACGTGCTAGAGGGTGATGTATGGGTACATTATTTTCCCAACAAAGAAGATGAGTCTATACTACTCACGTTACCAGCTGGTCTATACACGTCACCCGACACGCTGATCGACGAGTTGAATCGTTTGCTTTTAGCCACGGATGTGGATGAAAAAGCCCGAGTTAGATTCCATTTTAACAATAATAAGGCCACCTTGAATCTGTATGATCCGGAGGTTGAAGTTAGAATTAGCGAGACGTTGAAACACATGTTAGGTTTTCCTGCCTCACTCGCCACAGACATTGACCCAATACTACGAGGTGAGACTGAAGTGCAAATGGATAGCGACATGAAAAATGTATACGTGTACTGCGATCTCGTAGCGGCGAGACCGGTTGGAGATGCCTCTGTCCCTTTGTTACGGATTGTGCCTATTTTGGATAGGACTACCGCTTCTGTTTTCAGGATTTACGACAAACCCCACTACGTACCCCTGAGCCGTTTTTCGTTTGACGCGGTGGAAATCCTTTTAACTAACGATCAGGGTAAGACTATCCCATTCACTAGCGGAGCTTCGGTGTTGACACTACACTTCCGAACTCACAGACGGTTTGATTTTGACTAGAAAAAATGGTGAGACACGTACCCATCCGACGAAACCCCAAGATGTATGAGGAGTTTTACTGCAACCAAGCTGGCCATGGGATGCCAGTGTTTATCGGAGGCAGAAGTCAAAGAGGACATGGTTTGGGTAGTTTTTTCGGCGGGCTCGCTCGTTATGGTTCTCCCGTGGTTAAAAACTGGAGGCAAAGCTTTACTCAGAGAAGGGCTTGGGACCGGTCTACAGGTCGCGAGCGATGCGTTAGCCGGCAGAAATGTTGGCGAGGCATTTCGTGAACGAGCGAAGGAATCTGGTCAACGTTTATTACAGGGAGCGGTTGAACACCTCACCACTAACCAATCGGGTAGCGGACTTAGAAGAAGAGAAAAAAAGAAAAACGAGTGATACATTAGCTGCCCCACCTGGCGAGCCGAAACGCATAAAACGCCGTAACCGAGCTCGACCTTCTCATTCGTTTTTTTTTTATTCAACGCCAAGGCAAAAACTACATATTTGTATTCCTTACCAACGACCCTTCTCGTTGGACGCCACTATTTCGAGGAAAAGATTTTCGCATTATAGTACCAAAATGACCCGAAAAAAACCCGGAGGCCAAGTTTGTGAGAAAGATCATTACACTAGTCTGTTGAAGCACCAGCGCTGACCAAAGCAATGGAAACAGCAGCCTGGTTGGAAACAGCTAACCTACCTGGATTTGTAAGCGCGATGACTGAGATTTCTAGAGTGTTAATGTCTTTTCTTGACTCCTTGCGAGGCAGAGGAGAGTTAGCAGATGGCAAACGCATTACCCTGGCCTACATGAAGTAAACCGATCACAATTACGCATGCACGTTTTCCTTTTCAATTTCGAGCGAGGACTGAAGATGATTGCCTGAAGACCAGAAGATGAAGAAACAATATTGAGAGCGATACATCATTGTTGGAAGCCGATGGATAGGTTTCAAGAGGAGTACAGAAAAGGGAGTTTTTACCCAAACGTCTATGTGCCAAGATCCAAAGACCCAGAATTAAAGACATGTTTGAAGAGCGCATCAACAGATAAAGGAATGCATGAAAGAAGAGAGAAAAGAAAACAGGTTTGCGGTTGAAACCAGGGGGCCACCACCGCACATACCCATATCGTCAGCAGAACCCTGTTTACCCACAGTGTTTTGCTGCACAAAACACCGTTGACACCACCACGGTATGCCGAGATGACAGCCGATCCCACCTGCAAGCACTATGAAAAGATATTTTGATAGAGACAGTTCGCAACACAGAAGGTACAAGAGAAGAATCGCAGAGACCAATTTAGAAGCACTTAAGAATTTGACGACGGAGACGAGGTATCTTAGAGTGGCTTTCAAGAAGCGGCATAGTAATTAGAATTAGACCCTGGAGTGCTGAACTATCGAAAACACTGAGAAGCAAGCTACGGTGTTTGCCTGGTCCTACGGCAACATTGCAGACACACTCAAGGGTGAAGCAGTTTAGATTATGCGGGCCCCCACATACACCTTATAACAAAGAACGGAGCAAGATTTCGAGCCAAAAAGTTTGTGGAATGAAACAAAGACCTAACCCGTGCGTAGGGACAAATAACGAGCAGCAACGATACAAGGGAGGGATCGTATAGGATCACCCTCGGACGTCAGGAATGAGGGCCTCATTCAGGGCACTACCCGACAACAAAGTGAGCAACATCCTCGAGGTGATAACTGGAAGAAGATTGGTATCGCTTAAAGTAGGCCTTGGCACGAAAAAAAAAGGATTTGTTTTGGACGCTCAAAAACAACGCTCAGTTCAACCACTTCAGTTGATGGAACTGGAATGACTGGGGTTGACCAAAAGGTCCTAGTTGCCACCACCACCACCGGCCTAATTTGGTGGAAACGGTTCTTTAAACAACAGGATGAGTGTTATGAGGGGCGATTTTTTCCTTAGGGCTGGGCTGTTAGAGAATGGGTTAAGTGGTTTACGCAAATTTGGCGAAAAGGAAAGTTATAGAAAACGTGGGAGGAAGAATAGATAGGTAATTTGTTTAGACAATGAAAGGACCTATTTTTTGACGAGGCTGGAATCGATTTAAACCAATTCACGGAAATAGGTTTTGTAGTTGCATTTGAAATTTTGACGAGTGGAGCGATTGATTTTGTTTAAGAGGAAGTAGTAGGGTTACGAATCTTGTTCTTTTGGGTATTGTGGTGGATTTATACCTTGAGGTCAAACCCTGGAGGTTGGTGGGTCTCAACCGGTGGTTAGGAATTTTACGGGAGGATAGGAATGGTATCGTGTACTGATATTGGTGGAGATTGGGTGTACGGAGTTGGATAGGAAATAGGGTTTTTTGATTTACGACACTAAGAACTGTAGTTGAAGCCAGAGTCTGTTCAGTTTTCAGGTTGCGGGGGAAGCCTTTTTAACTAAGATTCAGGGAAGGCTAGTCCATTGCAGGGTACGTTGATGGCAAGATGTGATTGCTATACACTTCCGATCTAGGTTTATTGGTTTGAGGTGGGAAAACATAATGGTCCGGAGGCGGTTTTGAAAATGAAAAGAGGTATGAAGGAATTTTATGTCGATAGCAAGTGCAATTTGCCCTGTCCACCCCCAGATGACAAGGTTTATCGGATATCTAGAAGTCCAAAGAAAATACCCAAAGTTTGATTCTGGGTAGTTTTATCTAGTTCAAAACTAAGTGGTCGGTGCGCCAGATAGTACACTGACACCCTTAGGAACATGGAAGCCTAAATAGTGAAGTGCAAAAGGAGTTACAAGAGTATAGCTCACCAGGTCAAAGAAGAGGCTTGGGGACTAGTTCTGAAGGTGGGTGATGTATTGTGAGTCTAGCCATTGGAAGACCCAGAAACTGGCCATCTTGCCGGTAGGAAGGTGCACTGCTTTTGTTTCATTCGGAACGAGCGACAGTGGGTCTCAAGCATTGAACGACTAGATAGGTGTGACGCGACAACGGGCTTGTATGAAGAGGGGTGCAGTGGCCGTTTAAAAATAAACAATGTTTTGTGAGGGTATTAATTAGCTGGAATGTCGGTTATAAGAACAAGAGAAGGTTTTAGAGGAAGTTCTTTGCCTGGGAATCTCTAAAAAGAGGGAGCGGGCTTAGAATTAAAGGTTGGAAAAAGTAAACAGATGGATATGCCCCACCTGGCGAGCCGAGTAATTAATAAAAATTAAAACATGACAAGGTTCGGGACTGAGACCTTCCAATTCTCACCAGAAGAAGAAGAAGCAGTATGATGATAATAGTATTAATGATGGCAAAACCACGCTAATTACCCTATATTCACCCTCAACTCGTGCGAAAGTCTTCCTTCTGGTACTAAATTTGTTGTAGGGTAACCAACTGCATGGACAGGGAATTAGAGGGGGAGGGGAAATTTGTGGAGATCGAGAGATCCGTTGGCCGACTTAGCCGGAAAAGCCCCCGGTGGATGGAATTTGTAATTTTCGGGATAGGGAAAAACGGTGTAGGAATATCTAGATTTGTTCAATACATTTTTCTAGCACTAACCGGGCCGCCACCAAAGTTACCGTTAGCTAATGGCGGCGCATTTACCCGCTGACGCAGAGGATGGCCCCGAACAAACTATTACCTGCACAAGTTTATTCTCCCAAGTCGAGGTTTTCACTGAGTAGATACGCTGATTACACCAGCGAGAACACCTACCCTTATAGAGCTTACATCGAAAGCCACGTTCCGGGGGAATTACGGGGAGGGGAACCCAAACGAGGCCATCTGACATCGGCTCTGTTTTAAAACGGACACGCCAAATTTTATTACGGAACAATTGGTGACAATAACAACGGGGTTTTTAAGACTGCGTCGACATATAGCGGCTGGTTCTTCAGAGAGAATTGATATGATGGGTCGTTTACATTCAGATATCTTTTGCTCAAGATCCGTTTACCTGTTAAATGGTTGTGTGACAGTTAAAGTAAAACTCACACCCCGTCTAAAGATGCCTCCTTCAACGTGTTGGGACACGACCCCCCACCGCTGGATATTATAAATCTATTATAACTTATGCGGCCTTGGTTGTCCGGAAAGCTAAATTAAATCCCGCCGTCTCTCTAGCCCACGAGAAAGCCTTGGTGCGAGGTAATGACAAGTACCCCTTGAAACGAGTTGTGCTATAAAAACTTTTCTCTATCCCTAGAGGTATATTGCTATCGCACATGCAGGATAATCTGTTTCTCAGTCAAACTCCTACACGGATCGCGTGATTGGACTAGTCACTTCGTCCGTTTTTAACGGGTCGTACACGGCTAATGCCGTTCAATTTCGCTACCTTTGGTCTGATATATTTGTACGTCAGTGCGGACGGCAGAACCGTCAGTGGCAAGCCTTTGTCCATGGATTATGAACACAACCAGTACGTGAGAGCCTTCTTCGCGACGAATCTAGCTATGGGACTGGTTGGTTAAAGACGCGGCAACGACTCGAGTATGAGTATAGACATTTTAAGCACGGTTACGCCTTATACGCCTTTGACCTCACCCCCAGTCTACTAGACGGTGACCAGTTTTGAGATGGCCAAGTCGGGTCCCAGTCTCAGTAGAACTTAAATTCGCCGAGGTCACACCCGAACCATTACAGGTTCTCGTCTACGCCGAGCAAGACTCGATCTTGGAGATCTCGAAATCGCGCCAAGGTTTTGACAGGACTACACCACTTAAACAATGAACACAGACGAGAGAGACTAAACGCACGTTAATGTGTTCCTACTGTCGGACATATTTGTTAAACGAACTGGGCTCGTTAAAGTGTTAGCTCGTGGACCAATTGCGCCTCTTACGCATCGATCCGACCAAGACGGCTGCTTTCGTCATCAACACTGACCCTAGCTATCGCCCCGGTGACCACTGGGTCGCCCTATATTATAATGGACTTGGTACTTTTGAAATATTTTGATTCTTTTGGGGCCTACCACCTACACACTCGGACTGATTATATTTTATAGCCAGAAACTCTACTCGACTGTTAACTACAACGCATACATTTACAAGACATGTTAGTCACCCAACGTTTGTGGGCTCTACGCCATTTATTTCATCTTGATCAAAACACGAGTGGTTGGTAGGTACTATGCAGGGGTCCTACTCTACATTTTCGGCTAGACAACACGCCAACGATCGATTAATTACCGCTTAGTCAGGGGACCCTGGCTAGTGAAACTCAACCCACTTTGATAAACAAGGGACGAAAATCAATAGGACAGGTGTATTTTTTTCCCTCTCGAAATTACAGACATGTGTCATTGTTCCCACGCAATACATTCGACGAATCACCGTCCTGCCTAACACACGATCGATGTTCGACGAAAATCATAATCCTAGCTAGGGCTCGCTTTAAAAAAACCCAGAGATTATTACCGATAATATAAAACGGAAGGATGCCTTTATTAGACACTCTATAAATTCACTAGATAGATTCCTCGTTGAAAATGACTGCTGTGCCTTGTCCCAACCACAAATGGTTACATCAAGAGAAGTGATGAAATGCTTTAACCTTTGGCTTAGTGTCTGTGGAAAAGTGAAGGCTGTCACGCTCGTGTAAGTGTTTACCGAGGCCAAACTTTACTGCACCGTGCGAAGATATTTTGGTGAAATTTCTACCTCAAATTCCTACCAAACACGGCATTACGTTAACTCG